>JAZHYW010004928.1:0-24426 GCA_037355805.1 Ixodes ricinus
CGCCCCTTTCTCCGAGAGTACCCAAACCTGCAGCAAAGGCCTCGCCTCAAGAGGCAGAGGCAATGGATGAGAGCATGGAAGTCTCCATTCATGCATCTGATCAAGATGACATGGACTGGCAGACTCCCAAGAGTAAACAGAAGAACAAAAAACCGGTCATCCCCCCAAAGTAATGTTGTTGATTTATTGTTGCCATGAGCGGCAGATTTGTAAGGTTTTATGTATTCCCGTCTAATTTTACAAGTTTAGCAACGTTTTACCTTTTTTTTTTTAAGCATGTCTAAATTTCATTTTATGCAGTGGAACTGCCGCGGTCTTTTACGTAATATTGACGATGTTAATTTTTTTATGGATGATTTACGTCCTATTGCTCTCTCTTTACAAGAGACACACCTCAATGATCATCATAAATCAGTATTGCGCCGCCATCAAGTTTTTAGAAAAGATCGCCCTGCATCTAATTCATCTGGTGGAGTAGCTGTGGTTGTCCAGAATGGAGTCGCCTGCTCTCAGGTTCCTCTTGCTACGCCTCTTGAGGCTGTGGCTGTGCGTCTTCTTTTGGACCGCCTTATTACTGTTGTTTCTATCTATATTCCGCCAAACATTCCACTGCATCTTCATGATCTTCACCGGCTTGTTACACAGCTTCCTCATCCATTTTTACTGCTAGGAGATTTTAATGCCCACCACCCCTTGTGGGGTAGCGCCCGTCAGGACCCGCGTGGTGGGGTAATTGAGCGATTTTTATTATCTTCTGGGCTGTGCCTTATGAACACGAGAGAGCCAACCTTTTTTAGCGCAGCTCACAACTCATTCACATCTATTGACCTTTCAATTTCATCCCCCTCATTGTTTTCTACATTTAATTGGAAAGTTTTAAACAACCCATTTGGGAGCGACCACTATCCAGTCGTTCTGGAGAGTCGGGTTTCTATTCCAAGCCTCATGAAACGCTGTCCACGTTGGAAACTGGAAAAGGCAGACTGGGGTCTTTTCAGTTTAAACTCGGAACTCAAACCTTGCATGTTCTTACCATTAACGCACGATGAAGCCACCACATACATCACAGATCAGATCATAAATGCTGCCTTTCGCTCCATCCCTCAGACTTCCTGTAACATTGCCAAGAAATGTAAGCCATGGTGGAATAAAGAATGTTCGGCCACAAAGAAAAAACAGGATAGGGCTTGGGGCATATTTCGGAGATACCCAACATCTGTGAATTTGATGGAGTTTCAGAGAAATAGAGCTCAAGCTCGTTCAACCAGGAAGCAGGCGAAGAGGAAGTCTTGGAAAGGTTATCTTACCTCTATCAGCAGCTATGTCCCAGCAAAGGAAGCATGGGAACGACTTCACAAAGTCGAAGGCAAATACCGCTGCTTTACAGTTCCTCTTTTTCCCTCAGTAGATTCGTTGCGCGACCAGGCTAATGTGTTGGGCGAACATTTTGCAGCCATTTCTAACTCCTCCCATTACTCTTCAGAGTTTTTGAAGTTTAAGACGGATGCAGAAAGAACGAAAGTCAGCTTGGCAGGAGGAGCCTCTGCACCCTACAATCAACCGTTTACTATGGTCGAGCTCCAAATGGCACTTAATGTCCGGAAAAACTCTTCCCCTGGCCCTGACCGAATACATTATGAGATGATCCGACACTTGTCAAAGGAATCACTCGCTGCCCTTCTTGCTTATTTCAATCGTCTGTGGAAAGATTCACACTTCCCTTCCGAATGGAAGCGGGCAGAGAGTTATTCCGCTGCTGAAGCCTGGAAAAGACCCTTCCTTTCCTTCCAGTTACAGACCAATAGCATTAACTAGCTGCTTGGGGAAAACTTTTGAAAGGTTAGTTAATAAGCGGCTTGTTTATTTCCTTGAACAACACAATATTTTGGATATAAATCAGTGCGGCTGTCGACCTGGACGCTCCACGACCGACCATTTAGTTCGGCTGGAGACAGTTATTCGCGAGGCATTTGTGAATAAGCAGCATTGTGTATCAGTCTTTTTCGACTTAGAAAAGGCTTATGATACCACTTGGAAACATGGCATCCTGCGCGACCTTTTTATGTACGGAGTACGAGGCCGATTGCTTCATTGCATAAAGAACTTCCTGTGTGAACGCACTTTCCGTGTCCGGCTAGGCGCTACGTTATCTGATTTGTTCGTTCAGGAGAACGGTGTTCCTCAAGGCGGAGTCCTGAGTGTCACTCTCTTTGCCGTAAAAATTAATTCTCTTTGTCAGGTCATACCTTCTTCCGTGTCGTACTCCCTATATGTGGATGATATTCAAATTTCTGTGGCATCTTGTAATATGTCTAGCTGTGAAAGACAGCTGCAGCTAACCATAAATAAAATGACTAAATGGGCAAATGAAAATGGCTTTAAGTTCTCTTCAGAAAAAACAATCTGTGTCCCCTTTTCCCTTCGGCGTGGGCTTTGGTTAGATCCAATTCTCAGTTTAAATGGAAATAGCATTGCAGTAAGACCAGAGCATAAGTTCCTAGGAGTGATTTTTGACCGCAAACTTAGCTTTGTATCTCACCTCAAGTGGCTGAAGCAAAAGTGTATGCAGACTATGAATATCCTAAAAGTCCTTTCTCACAAGTCTTGGGGCTCCGATAAAAAGTGTCTACTTCGTCTCTATTCGTCTCTCGTACGATCACGTCTTGATTATGGCGCTATTGTGTATGCATCTGCTCGGCCGTCTGCATTGAAGATGCTTGATCCAGTGCACCATCTTGGGTTGCGTCTAGCAAGTGGTGCTTTTCGAACATCCCCTATTTCAAGCTTGTATGTTGACTCTAATGAAATGTCACTTGAGAAAAGGCGGCAGCTCCTTAGTCTAGTCTATGTTTACAAAGTTTTATCGGATTCTGGTCATCCAGCCCACACCTATATCCGAGAGTCTCGATTTTGTTGTTCCTTTGAACATAAGCCAACTGTTGTCCGACCCTTGAGTCTTCGTTTTGAGAACCTTCGTCTTTCCCTTGGCCTGCCTCGTGAAAATGTCTACCTCCTAGAAAGTGCATGTCATACTGCCCCATGGGATATCAAGCCTATAGCTTGTGATTGGTACTTTACAAAATTTAATAAACATAATGTCTCCCCACCCATTTTTACAACAGGAATTTCTCGCACTGCAAGAAAAGTACAAGAATTATCATCAATTTTACACTGATGGAGCCAAGTCTTCAACGTATGTAGGCTCGGCTGTACATTCAAATTCGTTTACACATGTGACACGGCTGAATAATGTTGCTAGTATTTTTACTGCCGAGCTATATGGCGTGCTGTCTGCACTTGACTATATTATCCGGAGCAAAGTGATGAAAGCAGTTCTTTTTGTAGACTCTCGGAGCGTTGTTACTGCAGCATGTTCACTTAATCCAACCAAAAACAAGCTGACTCAACTGGTACGTGCTAAAGTTCAACTGGGCCTCGGAGATGGGAAAGATATTAGGTTTTGTTGGATCCCGAGCCATGTGGGCATTGCAGGCAACGAGGCTGCAGATAGACTGGCCGCCTCCTCGCATAACCTCTTACCATCACAGGCCTGCATACCATACCAAGACCTAGCAAGGCCCATACGGCTTGCACTTCTAAAACTGTGGCAGTCCGAGTGGGATTTGGCAGATAACAACAAACTTCATATTATCAAGCCAGGCATCGGTACCTGGGAAAGCTCCTATAACCGGAGCCGTTTCCGTGAGGTTCTTCTGTGCCGCTTGAGGATCGGCCACACCTTCCTCACCCATCGACACCTGCTTGTTGGTGAGGAGCCACCGGTGTGCGAGCACTGTGGAGACAATTTGTCTGTTCTACATATTTTTCTTTGCCCTGGTCTGCTTCAACAACACAAGTTCTTTTTTCCTGAGCTCTTTAAGTACTGTATCCCTTTCCATCCTACCCTGTTCCTAGGGGAGCAGCCGCTTATATCAATTGACCGTCTTTTAGCTTTTCTAGAAAATATAGCGATCTTACACAAAGTATAGCAGAAATACTTCCTTGGTGCATCATTTCTAGTTCATTTTAGTTTACCTAGTTTGGCGCAGTATGGCCATCGTAGCTCTTGCGCCATAAAACCCGCAAACAACAACTAATCAACGCATTGCATCCACAGCCTGAACATACTTTTAGAAAGCGTCATTTGTATTGATACTGCCAAAACATGCGGTTTTGGCTTGCAGTGTCATGCGCCGTATAAAGCTCAGAACAAAGCATTAAAAAACGTTTCATTCAATTTTTTTTCTCTAGTGAATAGCGAATAGCTGCTGCCGTACCAAGGCCAAATTGAAAAAAATTAGAAAAAGAAATGCAAGCTTGAGGACTTGTGTAATTTTTCGACGTTCTTCGAATACGAACGTGTGGATGTGTGCAGGGAATCACTCGCGCACATCAGCAGGAGTCACTGCAACGTCGATCGCGGCACTTGGGCGTGGGTAAGTGTTGCTACATTCTTCATTAATTTGCATACATTAGAGTCTCTTGGGGCACTGTTTTGGTCTTTATCAACTTTGACAGCGAGAAGGGCTAGCTTGCTAATGTGGCAATTTAAACCAAATTAATGTAAGTGTCTGAAAAAACCAAACTGCCCAATCTTACCCAAGACAAAGCGCCTCGAGCATACTCAGTACTTGTCGAGATTTGCATCGAAATCCTTCCTGCTGACGCTTGCGAGTCATTCGCGTTTTCTTCACGGAGAGCGAGCGAGTCAGTCTGCCTGTATTCCCGAGATATTGAAAACGTAGTGTCTAGACTACCGTCCGACGGCACTCTTGCAGAGTGTTCAAGTGCCGTGCGACAGTACTCCACGAGCAAGTCCCTTCCATGGTTGGTCTGGAGGGCCGCGATGACGCGGAAGGGAGACTTGACGTCCGCGTGGAAGGCGTCGACTCTGAGGTCCGAGTTCACATCAGTCACCAGCCCCGTGGGGCCCCTTCATGGGTGGCGAGCAGTGCCTCCACCTCGATCTCTCCCAACTTGCTTTATTACGAGGAGACGGGCAGCCGTCTCCTCGTCGGTAGTGTCCACCGTGATGATGTTCCGCCTGAGGTTGATGCGGGTGGTGCAGGCCCTGCCCGCGATCAGACCGATGTCCCACCCCACGCTAAAGCGGTTAGCTCTTTTCAGGGCCGCCCGCTCTGGGCCGTAGCAGGACGATCTGGGGGGTAGGCTGACCCGCGTCCCGGTGTGTCTCGGCTTGCCTGCTGCCGTTCTGAAGGTGGGGGGGCACGGATCCGTTGCCTGCTCCTCTGCGTCCTCCGTCCAGCCCCCTCCTCTGCCGACTTTCCTCCAGGGGGATGGAGATCGTCGCTGCAGTCGTCATCGCGCAGATCCTTGAAGATGTTCTCAGGGTGGAAACGGGGGGCCGAGAGGGGCAGATCCGAAGCCTGCTGTTGGCGCGGACTCCGCCAGGACAGTGAGGGGCCAGGGGGCGATATCTCTCCCCATCCCATCCCCCGGGCAAGAAGATCTTGAGCGGGCACGGACGCCATCTTTGCCGCCCGGTGCGGGGGGAGCCGGCCGGGAGGGACTCCCCATTGTCCCTCACCGCCACCATTACTGGAGCCAAGGCCGTGGTCTCTCCGCCCCGCCCGGTTTGGTCCGTCGTCTTGGCAGCGGCGGTCTGGTCCGTCATCTCGGCAGTGGCAACCCCGATGGGCCGCAGGCTGTCGTTCACAGTGCCCTGGGTGGCCCTCAGGGGCTTTTCCGGGGGCACGCGGCCCGGGTCCACGCCCGCGACTCCGTCGCAGCGGCACCCGAGAAATTTGCACAGGTTCTCGTGGACCTCGATCTGGCTGGGGGCCTGGACCGGCACCGGGTCCCGGAGGGCAAGGGCCCAGTCGGGGACAGTGGTGTTCTGTTGCATGGAGAATCCCTTTGTCTCCTGGCGAACGCGGGCCGCTACCAGCTGGCGAGCCCGAATGGCTGGCGAGACGTTATGGTCGACGGGGTCCTCCTGCTCCCTGGGCACCGACGTGGGCCCTTGGTCCTGTCCACCAAGCGCCTCAAAACTCCAACAGCACCTCCGTCGCACTTTTTAAAAAAAGGAGGGAACACACACAGTTTTGTCCGATTGTCCAACTGATTATTGATTTAAGGAGTAGAGTAAATTGCTTCCCCGGGAGTGCTGTGGATGAAGGCGGAAGAGCTCTTGCCGCATCAAGTCTCTGATGTCACTTCACCAACAACGTAAAGACTAACCGCGGTCGGAATCGTGCGCCGCCCTGGAGCGATCAACCGAGCCGCACCAGCGAGACTTCATCTTTTTCCGGTGTCGTCGCTCGTGATCATGATGATGACAACAACCCAACCGAAGTTCGGTTGAGTGCTTTATTTTTTCAGAAAACGGACTGTTTTTGCTGGAGTGCCTTCATGTGCGCTTCGCATAGAAGTGATGCCAACTGCCTGGTTCCCTTTCCCACACCCTCTTCCACCGCCATTTTGTTCCTCTCATTTAGCATCCTCGATCATCCGCACCGGTGCGCACCGGGCACCGAGGTGCGCCCCGTCGTCTTCGATCAAGTGCACCGGTGCGCACCGGACGTCCTCGATCAACGAAGCGCACCCTCCCGGTGCGGCATTTCGTTGCCCCAACGCGCACCAAGAAAATCGACGGTGCGCCGGGATGCAGTCCCATCAGGCATTGCGGCCTGGAGCGGGAATCGAGGAGATGGCGGGAGTAGCAGATGCGTAGTTTGTCGAGATGGCGACCGTACAAAAACGAACACTCCTCGCAGCGGCATTCAATGAGTTCCTTAGCTCTTCGGACAGCGAGGACGACGAGCTTTTTACCATCGCCGCGATTACCGGTGACTGCTGCGGTGGCAAGGAGCGCCCGAAAGTCATGAACTTCGTGGAGAGCGTTGTGAGGCGCTTCGATAACACCGAGGTACGGCTATTATCTGGTGCTACTCTTTCTTGAACCAGTAATAATGGGCTAAATATTTTTTTTTCAGTTCCGAAAGCATTTCTGGGTAGCCCTAAACGGTATTACAAGGTGATAGCTGACTATGAGAAATCGGAGTTCTATCCTCATGGCCTTGGTCCCTGCCCCGGAAGACCGCTGAAGAACATGTACTTTCCTTCCTTTGGTGAGTACGTTAGGTCGGAAGATTGCTCTCAATCTGAGCTTTGGATATGACAGGCAAAGTACATTTTTTCAGGTTCGCTGGAAACAAAATAAGTGAGCGAGCCGTCGCAGTGATATTTGGCATGGCAGAAAGCACTCTTCATGACATCGTCGAGCGGGTGGCAAGCTTCTTGGAAGGCATTAGTACCGATGTCATTCATTTTCCCATATCTGCACAAGCTAAGGTTGCAGCTAGTGCAAAATTCGAAAAGGTAAAGTTACACTTTTGCATCTGCTTGAAAAAGTACTGATCACAAATTAACTTCAGATTTCAGGCTTCCCTCGTGTGTTGGGCTGTGTGGATGGCACCTATGTGGACACCAGATGCCCTGCACATAAAATTCTATCCACGTATACGAACAGACACGATAAGAAGTCCTACAGCATGCAAGCAATTTGTGATTCTGATCGAAAGTTCCTTGATGTCTTTCTTGGGCACACGGGGAAAACACATGACGCACAGGCATTCATGGGGTCCTTTGTCTTGGATGACTTGCCACAAATCTAGTGAAGGTGACAAGTATCATGTACTAGGAGATGCAGCGTACCCCCTAAGAGAGTACCTCCTAACTCCATTTAGGAACTACGGCAAACTCGTGCCCGATGAGGTGAACTACAACTTAAAGCTGAGCCAGACACGTGTCCGTATAGAAAATGCTTTTGGGCTACTGAAGGGACGCTTCAGGCAGCTTTTATACCTTGAATTCTGGAGTGTCAACAAGGCCACACAGTTTATTCTTGCATGTTGCGTCTTGCACAATTTGTGTATCGACGCAGGAGACACAGATATAGATGGGGAAGAAGTAAAAAATGCGAGCAAGGGTCGCAAGTTAGGCCCGGGCGACGCTTGGGCTAAAGAAAACCCCAAAGGGAGAAGCTACTAAGACAGCTGGGTGAAGAAAATTGAAAAAAAATTGCATGCTACCTCCGCACAGTCCAATAACTTGTCAACGTTCCTGTGCACCACTACGTTGTAGGAAAGTGTGCGGCACCTGCCAACTTTTTGGTGCACTCTGTTGTAAAGAAATAACATAATAAAGTATTTATGTATTTGAGCTGATCCTGTGTTCTGCAAAGCAATAGCATACATAGTTTCTGAGGCTGTACTTAGTACAGCCTCAGAAACCAACTAGAAAAATAGCTCCACTAAATTTAATATTTATAAATACAAAAAACGTAATGGAAGTCTCTGTCCATATACAAGCACGTCTTGGCTGATAGTGCTTACATTTACACATGTACCATTAGGCATCGAGATCTTTTTCAGGAGCCAGAAGACTGCGCAAAACCTCCAACTTCTCTTTGTGGCGACGTTCCCGCTGCTCTTCTTGTGCATGTGTATCTTCCACATCATTTCACACACAGAGTTCACCTTCTGCTTCTTCGTGGGCGGTGTATCCTTTGGCATATTCTGGCTTAGCGCTATCCAAACTGCGTGAAGTGGCCGAGGATTTAAACTCGACTCGACCAGGTCCTCTAAGAAGCTCCGGTTCCACACTATCGTCAATGGACTTGATTTTTTTAAATTCCTCATTGTAAGGAACAGAAACAGGATTTGCACCTGATGAGGCATTGTGTTGTCTCCGCTCCGTCCGGCGTTTCTTTATAGTTTTAAAACGGTTCTGGCACTGATCTGCCGTCTTGTGGGAGTTGAGGTCATTAGCAATATCCTCCGAGATGGCTGCCCACATGGCTTTTTTGTTCCTAAAGGTTTTCATGGGCCCCACTCGGCTCAAATAACTTTGATATTTATCAAGAAGCAGCCTGGTTTCTCCTTCACTCCGTTCACTTTGGGTTGGAGCACCGTCAGGCAGGATGCAGTCCTTTTCTTGTAAAGAACAGTTACCTGTTGTCTCTTCAGACTCTGGAAGCGAAAAATAAGCTTAGATCAACACACTGACATATTTAGAACTAATAATAGTAGCTAAAGAAAATAAGTTTAAAATTTATTGCAACAGAGAAGCCATTTGCATTATTTAAGGTTACCCATGGTGTATTTTAATTTTAAAAAGGAGTAGGGAGTCTAGGGACTATGCTGTTTCAGCATAACTTGGCAAACAGTAGGGTCCCAGTGGCCCCATCGGAGTGTTTGAGGGAAGCACATGACAATGTATACCGACAGTGTTCACCGAGCTCTTGACATACCGTAAAAACCCGCATATAATACGAACCCGCGTATAATACGAGGCATAATTTGAGGACCGCGAAGGAAAAAAAAAGTTTTATCCGCGTATAATACGAAACAATTTAAAGAACACGAAAATTTTCCGCGTAAAATGCGACCCAGGAAGTTTTAAGAACAACGTATATTTGCGTCGTAATTGAACCTTATTCACCGTCGTCACTTCCATTAGACCCCTTGTACGACGCCTCCTCCCAAAGGCAGTCGTCTTCAGTGCCGTCGAGTCGAGCACATTTGAAATCCCGTACTTGAAAGAGCGAGCGACGGGCGTGCGCCGACGCAGTAAAAGCCCCGCGCGGCGCTTAAAGCGAGCAACCCAATGTACCCAATGTCGGCTCGCCAAAGTTCTCTCCCCTCTCTTGCAGCAGCTCGATGTTTACGGCGACGTGCCGTTTACGTTGCTCTTTTACAAAGTCGCCGAGACTTGTCTCGACGTCGGCGAACACGCCATTTTTTGGGCCTCTAAATCTTCTTCTCGTTCCGTTGCACGGGAACAGAGCTTGCTTTTGTCGTCTCCATCCGCGGATGCCGCCTTCATTTTCGGCGAAATGTCGCCCGGCAGCACTGTTGCCGATGTCTTCCGCAACCAAAATTACTTTTCTTTTGAAGGCGGCCGAGCATCGTTTTTGGCGATTCGCGCAGACGCCATTGCCTATCCTGACCGTGGACGCATGGTGGCGCCTCGGACGTTGTGATTTTAATGATGATGATAGCTGTTTTCAACGCCAAATTGCTTCGAAACCGAAACTACGTCAAACTGCGTTAGATTGCGCCTCATCGAAACTAAAATTGTTGGGACCCGCGTATAAGACGAACCGCAAATTTTACATGGCAAAATTTGAAAAAAACCTCGTATTATATGCGGGTTTTTACGGTACTTTGCTCTGTTGCTCCGACTGGCTCACGAGGTTCAAACTTTCTCCCTTTGTAAGCTCATGCTGAAATATAATATAGAACATCCTGGCGAATCCCAACAAGGACTCTCAGCAACCCACGTTGCACTACAAATTATAGGACTGTGTCAATGTATATGGTTATGTTGACAGATACACTTCATGCATCCCGAAGCAGCGCAATCCCTTGTCTCTTATGAAGGACGGTCATCACAAGGCTCGTTCAATTTACTTCCACCTCCTGCACCGGTACAGAAAAGTGTGGGGCAGTGTACTTCCAGTATGTGTATTAAGATGCGTCCGGAAGTACACTGCCCTAGACTTTCTGCACCGGCAAAGGAGGTGCAAGTAAATCGAACGAGCGTACTGTAACCATAGTCTGGAGCAGTGGGAGGACGTAGACAGCCCCGACGGAAGAGACGGCGCTTCCTTGATGCCGATGAAGGTTTGGCAGCTCCGGGGTGGAACCCATTGTGAAGAAAAGGGCAAGACTCACTGGTGCTGATGAACAATGGGTCTAAGGTGGTTGCCTTGGAATGTTTAATATGTACCAGTTCAATTGTGACGCCAAGCGGGAAATGAAACAAACACGTAACATGCACATACAAATGGCACAATCGAAGTAGTGTCATCAGTGAATAAAAATATTATTTACAAATACAACATTGTCCCTCACTTATTAAATAACAGCTAGAAGGAAGAATGTGGCAGGTTAAAATCTCACTAAGCACAAATCTTGAAAATCACTTCAAGTGGTTAAGTAGCAGCACTGTTCCTTTAATCTCCAGCACAAAGTCATTGCTTCCCAAAAGGCAATTGAAATCCTCATCTCTCATTTCAAGACACAATATAACTTTCCCCCTTCGATAAGAAAAAACTACCAGGTCACCAGAGAAAGTGTAAACATATAAAAAATACACCGTGTAAATTCACGACCCAAGTTGTAGGTGTTTGTTATGGAAATACCGTAACCCAGCCCAGGAGGCTCCAAACAGGTTGAGCACTCAAGGGAGCTGCAGCTACTGCTGTACCCTTTATTGCCTCCACAGTAAACCTGAGACAGGAATAATAAAAAAGACAGAAAAATCAGCAGAACCCATCCTTTGGGAATGATTATCTACGTTAATGCGAATAGCATCAAACGGAGCGGAGTTATGCGCGTTCGTCAGGTGGCCGGCATACTCTAGATATGCCAGCCCACTCTTGAGGCGATTCTAAATTTGTTGACACTTTCACAGCCCTGCGCACGATCTCCGCAGCCCAGCACGTGCGTTTGTGTCACTTAGGAAGGCGAGCAAAGCACGCGCCATACGCACAAACACTCAAAATGGTACCGACCACTTTCTGGCGTCTCAGCTAGTCTCAACCAACGGTACTCTAAACGGTTGTTTATATCTTTACCATAGGACGCGCTTTACAGCGCTGTCACAGCTACCGGTGCGCGGCGCGTTCCATGCACGAGGGCTCATTCCGCTCTCGTGAGGCTGAGCACGGCCGCTACATCACCCTCTCCCGAGCGCGGGAGAGGGTGAGCTAGAGGGAGAGGGTGAGCGCGGGAGAGGGTGAGCTAGCCCTCGTGCATGGAACGCGCGCGCACCGGTAGCTGTGACAGCGCTGTAAAGCGCGTCCTATGGTAAAGATATAAACAAGTGTTTAGAGTGCGTTGAATGACTGCCTTCATAGCTTTGTGGTTAGCGCGTCTGCCTGCTGATCAAAGGGTCAACGGTTCGAATCCCAGCCGGCGCCGGTCTTTTATTTTATTTATTTATCGACCCGCGCGTAAGAGGTTAGATAGCCAGATAGATACATAGATAGACGAAAAGTGCGTGAAGTATCCAAAGAATGCTATTCGCATTAAAAACAGAGTGCTAAACACAGCTTGTCTTTATTTTACTATGGATGTCATTCACCAGCTTGCCTGCGTTTCCCTTCACCATCTTATGCACTATGTACCGTGTGCAGATTATGATATGGTACTAGTTGCACTGCCACATCAATTCATCCTAGGACGCTTTCATTTGCGTTTTCCGAAGGGTGATACCACTCTGTGTAGTACCCGATGCCAACAGCTGCATCGTAAGGAAAGTGCAAAGAAATAGATGGGAATAAAACGCTGCTATAGCACAGTTAAGACTAAAAGCTTATGTGGAACACACTCTTTCACATGCTCCAGATAAAAAAATGAACAAGTTCATCGCAACGAAAATGGAATGATGTCACCACACACCCTGTTCCATCCTAACGAAAAAGTGAGTTGATATCCATATTGGAAATGCACGTGTCATGTCGTGTAACCATTTGGCTTGGAGAAACAGAAAACACTGAACACTACAGTACTAGAAGTCAAAAACATTCAATTCAGCTAAAATTAAATATGATCAATAGACTCATGAGGAAAAGTTGACGTCTTGTGACAGGAGAGTACATAGTTCTTGAGGGGTGTCAGAAGTTTCTTTTGATGAACTGGCCGGCCTTGCAATGTGGTCGGCTCAGAAGTTGCTTGATTGACATGCGGATTATTATCACAATCACTCACACCTGTGCTGCCTGGAAGAGAAGGCACTGACGAAGGCATGCCTGGACAAGACACGATGAGGGCGCTGATAGTCAGCGCTGAAAAAGGCTGGACAGGATCATGAACGTTGGGACCCTCGGACAGCAGAAGCTTGGATCACGAGCACAGGCCAGCACTGTCACCTGAAATGGACTTGGCACAACAGGTGCCCAGCTGCAACTGGGTAAATTTTGAAAGAAGCAGGTACACATGACCGCATTGAACAGGATTCCCAGAGGATCACCATCATTATCCCAGTAGGGATTCGTATCATGTTCTGAAAGAGTGGATGTCATTGTTAACTTGGAGGCATTGCACGTTTCACCATCCGCAAACTTGTACGTTGCTGGATTTGGGGTGTAGAGAATTTCCAATGTAACTTGTCCTTGCTTCGTGGTCGAAAAATGTGAACGGCTTGATCAGTGAAGAACCGTAGCCGTTGAGCATTCAAAATATGACTAAAGGTGCACCCGCCCACGTAAATCAGGTTGACCTGGAAAATTGTTTGCAGCTTTTGAGGATGACATCTGTCGTGGTCGTGGATGGCCACTATGAATGCGTGGAGACGGGAAAAGCGACGATAAAGGCAGTGCCTCAAAAGGCTTGTAAAAATGCTGAAAGGCTTACATTGTGGAACGCGAGATGCCGGTGTCCCGGGATCCAAGTGCGAACCCCGGTGAATGGAAAGACGTCAAGCCAGCTCGGAGTTTCGATGAAGACTGTTCTTTACTCGTGACCAGCATACAGACATTCACATCCACGGGATCAGCACTGCCGTTCACACAGGCAGATATGCCACTGCGGGACAAGTGGTGCCATCTCGTCGCAGCAACACACACCATAAACTTCTTGGGATTATTAATGGCACACTACAACATCCTCTGAAAATCTCAATTGAACCTACCTTACGAGTCAACTAAATCTTTGTCTCTTTGAAGGAACTGCATAAATAGGTTTCTTAATGCATCACGCTAATAGTTTGTTTGTACAGAGGTGGCTGAAAATCGTGCATTCTGTGCGTCAAAATTTCAAATAACTAATTAAATCACCAGTGAAAATAAAATACGAAGTCCAATCACCTTGCCAATATATGTCAAGCTGTTGCCATATGCCGTGCAAATTAGTTCATCTCAATTATTTACCCTTAAAGGTCCTCTTTCGAGGACATTACATAAGGGGGGGATCAATCACATGTCAGTCAACGAAAGAAACAATGAAACAGCAACAATCAATGAAACAGCAACTACTTCATCAACAAACACGCACTCAGTAATAATCCACCAGGGAACCAAAAATAGAAAGGCAAACAGGCAGTCATTATTCCCCTTGAAAATGCGAGACCAAGGAGGAACGGAAAGCGTCCGGGCATATTATTAAGGCGATGCACTCAGGTGTACATTCCATTCAGAAATCGCTAGGGGAAAAAATGAGTTATTAAATGCGTTAGTGGATCCAGAGATGCGCTGCACACAGTTAGAGTTCGTTAATCTACGAGAGGATCTGGGAGGAGGTTGTAAAAGCATCGATCTAATGTCCGGATGATGGTGGAATATTTCGTGAAATAGGCAGAGACGCGAGCATTTACGGCGGGTAGCTAATGAAGTTAGGTATAATTGAGACTTTAGAGCCGTAACACTAGCAGTGTGATCGTATACAGAGAGTATGTAGCGAGCGGCACGATTTTGGATGGCTTCAAGTTGGGTGGTAAGATAGATTTGGTGAGGGCTCCAGATGGTGGCGGCGTACTCAAGTTTAGGTCGGACGAATGTCTGGTAGGCTAAAAGACGAAGATTGGGATGCATCTGACGCTGCCTAGGCAGCGTCTGCTGCCTCCGAAAGTTTTTGATGCGGCGAGTGAAATGGATTTGATGTGAGCGGCCCAGGATAAATCGGAGGTAAGGAGTACACCAAGGTACTTGTATGATGGGACGTCTTCAATGGGTTGGGTGCCAAGAGAATATATGCATGACGAAACAGAGCGCTTGCGAGTGAAACGTACGAGTTTGCACTTTGAATAATTAAGGCTCATCTGCCAGTCGGAACACCAATTCATTATGGTAGACAAGTCATTCTGAAGGAGCACGTGGTCGTCCGGAGAAGCAATTGGTCGGTATAATACACAGTCGTCTGCGAAAAGACACACTTTGGAGGAAATGGAATGAGGGAGATCATTAATAAATATTAGAAAAAGGAGAGGGCTGAGGACCGACCCCTGTGGCACTCTCGATGTAACGTTGCATAAACCAGATTCGTGACTGTTCACAACTGAAAACTGTACTCAGAAGAAAGAAAATTGTGAATCCACGAAATGATGCTATTGTTTATTTTGAGTGCAGAGAGCTTTGTTAGTAAGCGAAGATGCGGAACACGATCAAATGCTTTCGAAAAGTCTAGAAAAATTGCGTCGGTCTGATGATGAGATTCGAAGTTGGCATGAATTTCATCGGTAAACAGTGACAATAGAGTCTCGCAAGAAAAACCCCTACGAAAGCCATGTTGGTGGTTGAAAAAGAAGTGGTTCTGATCAAGATGAGACACCACATGAGAAAAAATTATATGCTCTAGAAGTTTGGATGGGATACAAGTTAACGATATAGGTCTGTAGTTAGAGGGTAATGATCGATCACCGTCCTTGAAGACCGGTATGACTTTTCCTACCTTCCAGTCCGGAGGAAGACGTCCCTCTGCCAATGACTGGGTATATAAGAGCGTGAGGTACTCGCTTGATATGTCTTTTGTGTTTATGAGGATTTTTGAAGAAATGTTGTCCGGTCCGGGGGATGATGAAACTTTGAGGCGATCTATAAGTCCGGCTACGCCGTCAGGGGAGATGATAATAGGTGCCATGGTGTTATAAGGAGCTGGATGGACAATAGGGATGTTCCAAGGGTTCTCGCAAGTAAAAACAGAAGCAAAGTACTCGTTCATTACTGAAGGGCAGGAAGCTTCAGGGACAGGGCAGCCATTGGCATCAATCAAACAAATAGACCGGGAGTGGTCACTTGGAGAAATAAGGGTCCAGAATTTTTCGGGGTTGGTTTGCATGAGGGTGGGTAGGTCTCTATTGAAATATTTGTCTTTTGCCGCTTTAATCTGGCGGGTATACTCTTTAAGGCAATCATAGTAGGAATCCCATGCTAGTGGAGACGGGTTCTGTTTAGCTTTCCTGAAAAGACGCTTTTTTTATTCCCCAGAGACCTAATAACATTGTTGAACCAAGGATTACAGGCGTCACTGTGGATACGAATCAATGGCACAAAACGCTCAATAAGATCATACAATTTGTTCCTAAACAACAACCAGTTGCATTCGACCGTTCTTGTGGAGTGTTCGGCAAGAAATTGTAGGTAATATGCAATTAGTTCTCGATTTATTTCCGCATAGTCAGCCCTATTGAAATCATGAATCATTTTTGAGATTTGTGTTTTCACAGTTTTGGGCTGTGTTAGGGTGACTTGCAATTACTTATGATCGCTGAAACCATTGCTATAGTCAATGGAGCAAACCAGGTCGGGTGACGATGACAAAACAAGATCCAGGATATTGTTTAGCCGAGTCGGGGAATCGACCATTTGTGTTAGGTTGAAAGTTAAACATAATTCGAGGAATTTCCGCGATTCACTAGGGCCCTTAGATGAGAGACTTGACCAGCATATATCCGGAAAATTGAAATTACCAAACATTAAAAAGTTGGCATTAGGAAAGAGGTTTGTTATCTCTAGCAAAGAAAAGTGCAGTTCAGTAGTGAAATTACCGTCACTGTTGGGTGGTCTGTAACATGCTATAAGTACAAGTTTGCTATACGCCGAGCAAATGCAAACACAAACGAGTTCAAGGTCATGACACACATTTACGACAAAAGATGAAATGTGCTTCTTAATTGCGATGAGGACGCCACCACCGCGTTGCTGCGTTCTGTCGCATCTGAAGACCGAAAAATCTAAGTGACGGGGAAACAACTCGTCATCCCGAACATCAGGCGACAGCCAAGTTTCAGTAAGAAAGACTATATCCGAGTCACTATCTTCGCAGTAAGCGCTTAACACGTCCCTCTTTTGCACGAGGCTGCGTATGTTCGTAAATACAACCGAGTAACCGGAAGTGGTTTCTATTTTGTTTGACTTTGAAGAATTTGCCGAACTGCGGTGACATGATTTCGGAGGGAGTCAGGTGCGAGCCTCCATAACTGAATCAGTCGCGGCATCGTAAATGAAACAATTTCCGGCCATATACAATTTATTAAAACGAATTTTAAAGGGCACATTTTGGGGCTGGGCGTACAGAAAGAGCTTAGAGCGAGCCAAACGAACGGCTTCGGACAGGTCCGGCCGGACAGCAAAGTCACTACCCTTTAGCTTAGAACTAGAGCCCAGTATGCTCTCTTTAGCCTTGAAACGTAAGAATTTCACAATAATTGGTTGATTCTTGTTTTGTGAAAAGCGCCCCAGCCTATGAGACCGCTCAATATTCGAAGGATCAAGTTCAATGCCAAGATGCTGTAAGCAGAAGTCAACCACTTTTTTTTCTGATTGGGACCAATTTTCAGATTAGCGAGTTAGGTATATTTCGAAAAACAGGAGATTAGAGCGTCGAAGCCTGTTTTCTGCGTCGTCACATCTGGCCCTGATGTCACTGAGCTCTTCTGGGACTGTGCTATGGTCTGTGACGAGAGTAGACTGGACGGGAGGAAGATTGGCCGAGGCAAAATTTTGCTCGAGAGCGGTAACTCTCCATCAGCTCTTTCACGCGTGAGTCAGTAGTGCTTTGCTCGATCCGAAGGGCTGAGATAGTGGTAAGCATGCTTGCCTGGCCAACCTCGATTCTGGTAATCGCTTTTAGAATGAGATCTAATTGAGAGACATCGTCAGGGCCTGGGTTCGTCTCGACGTCTCCCGACAAAATGAGAAGCATGTGCAACAAAGGGACGTAGTTCAAAGCAAAAATATGCATGACAGTACGGAATCTCTTGTAAAACACAAAAAAGTCGTCGGGGCACGACATGACTAAAAGGCAAATATTCTCGCTACGACAACAGGTAGGATCAAAGTAGTAGCTAACCTGGATGAAGAGACGGGTTTGCATCGAAGTTTCTCTGACGATGTCGTGCCCCGACTGGCCTTCAGAAGGGGCGTGCTTTTGTAGATGTAGATTTGGGGAGGTGCGTCAGGCGCTGTTCCGTGTTGCCAGACGATGGTGGTTCTTCGTTCCACTTGTGGCGGGAAAGTCAGTACCGTTCCGCGCAGGGGCAAGGGAGCCGGCTTGATTTGAAGCTGCTGGGCGTCATCCGTGAAGTGGCGCTCTGGTAGCCATCGGGTGCGTGCCGCTGACAGAGCAGCAGCCAGGAAAACCTGGATGAAGAGACGGGTTTGCATCGAAGTTTCTCTGACGATGTCGTGCCCCGACACGAACATGTCCCTAATGATTTCCCACATTAACAAATTATGCCCAATACCAAGTTGTTGCACCAAATAAGCATATTCCATTCATTTTTTAGGAATGGGAAAATTGAAAAAAAAGAACTGAAATAATGAGAAAGTTTTGTTCATTACGTTTTTGTTATGCTTTGGATGCATTGTACCAAATTTCTAGAAGAGCTTTTATTCCCTGTCACACTCACATCCTAATGAAAGAATCGTTACAGACTAAAGAGCTGCACCTGTCCTTCAATGGAGAGTGCTGTTCATTTTGAACTTTATATACATTAACTGAGCACCACCAATTTGTAAACTGGCTGCTGGGAGTAAATTAACTGGTAACGGGCATTTCTGTGCTATTTGCTACTGACTGGTTGCTTTTGAAGATGCACCACTAAAAACATTAGAAGGCAAGTTGCTTACCTTTACGTTCTTTCCCAGCAGGGTCTCCGCATGCGCATTAGACAGGGGTTTATGAAAAGGAGAGGCCACTCCTCCTTCACTTGTCTCGCAGAGTGTATGGGACTCACGCTGTTGATGTACGCTGTTTGATCACCGTATGTAGCTGCTGAAAGTTCCATTGCCTGGGACAGGCCAAGGTCCTTCGTTGACTTCTGGGCTTCTCTCTTTATCCACTCCTTGTTTTCATTGGCGTCATGAATGTCCCCTCATCCGATGACCTGGGTGGCCAATTTAAGCAGCCATAAAAGCATTTAGAATGTTTTCTCTGTGGGTGAGATTCCGGTGCTTCAGCAGCTGACGACCGTTTACCCGGTTAAAGTTTTCAATCCGGTTTTCTAATTGACGGAAAAGCGAATCATATCTCTGTGCCCATCATCGGTCCGTCAATCCCTCGGTCTTCCAGTGATGCCGGAAACGTCTTCACAAGTTCTTCGGTTACCACGCCTGATGCAGTCTCTTGGGGGCCGTGATGACTTTTGCATTAGAGGTGTTTACGACAATCCTGAGACAAGCTCTAGCCGGTCCCCTGGGTAATTAGTGCCTTGCCCGCTACTATTGCATCGTGTGCGCTGCTGGAGGCTCGGCGCTAGCGAGCTTCGCAGCTTGCGCTGAAAATAAAGAGCGTGGTGTAGCTGCCCCGAGGTGACTGCCAGCACGGTCGTCTCAGGTGAGCAGCCCCTGGCAGGGCTCCTCTGCTCGCACATCCAGATGTACCTGCATCAAGCCATACCATACGAATCACAATCCGACGGTTTTGTTTCCTTTACCTTGTGGGCACCCTGGCGGCTCCACAGCCCAGTTGCCCGACTGCGAGGCAAAGGTGTCGAACTATTCACGCGTGGCGGCGACGTGACTTGCAGTTCGAGGTGGGAGATTTCGTCCTCACCCACTGAGTGACGCCGCTTGAGGCTTCGCAGCCTCCCTAGCCAACAGGTGGGAAGGTCCGTTTCGCGTGCGTGAAAAGTGCTCACCACTGACGTACAAGCTAGTTCACTGTGAGTCTAGTGAGGAAACTGGACCTGTTCATGTCACCGACCTTAAAGGGATACAGAATCGAAACTTGAAATATAGAAAAAACATCAAGAAATGAGTTCAATATGATTAGGGTTGTTCGTTTTCGGGTTTTATATTTTTTTAAGTTCGGGGGGTAAAAATCGGGTGCTATTTTTCAAGCTAATAATCGGGAAGAAATCGGGTTTTTTGTGGAAACATTCCGAAATTCGGGTTTTTTTCAAGTTAAATTTACAAAAATAATAAAAAAAAACTTTTTTTTTCTTTTTTTAGCGTTTTACGAGCTTTTTAACTCTGACGCGTTAAAACTAAGGGTCTGTTTCAAGTTGGTAATTGGGGGGACATCAGGTTTTCCACCTGCGATTGCCGTCGGTCGCTTCAAGGGAAGCACTGACCACGGAGTACTCCTCTTCCTCAGGTGTCAACAAAAACCCCGACCGTTCGAGAGACCGTCGTCTTCGATCAGATATTTTGCTATGGAATAAACCTGTTAAGTTTTCCCGAAATGTTTACGCGACTGACTGGCTCGGACGTTGTTCATGAGAAAGGTTGGACGCCAGCGAGGTGGCCATGCTACCTAAGAGACCCTGCTGGGCGTCGACACCTAAATCCGGTCGAAGGGGTATTGATAGTGCATTTCACAAGCTGCGTGCAGCAGGGCCGAAGCTACGTGGCGTGCCGAGGCGGTTACACTTGCACAGCGGGGGAACGGAAATGTCCCTCCGAGGCCCCAACGCCTATTGTCGCTTTTCTTCAGCCGGCCTCCGTAGAATGTCACGGTGAGTTAGGCGCGCTCGTTGGGCGGTTGGTTAAGTGTCGTGTAGCGTTCCACAGTGCTTCACGCAGCTTGCGAAATGAACTATAGGTCACTGTTGTCCCGAGGTTGGGCAGCTAGCGTGTGTGCACCACAAACTCCGTGCGGCGCAAAAGAAATAGGTTGGTTATGTGGTTTTGAAATTCGGGGAGAAATCGGGTTTAACCCGATTCTCCTGAAACATGTTCGGGGTGTAAAAATCGGGTAAAATCGTGTTTTACCCGAAAACGAACAACCCTAAATATGATCAGCTAAGCCTGTAATGAATAATTGCACGGTCGTATTTTGAGCAGATGGCTATATTTTTGGTCCTAAATGCCGAGATTTTGGCGAGCACTTCAAAATCAGCCATCGAAGAGCGCGATGCATCTCGGGAGATCCGGCAGACGTCTTGACGTCATCATGCCTCGGAGGACCAAGCGTACCGTAGTGACGAGTTTTGATACTTGGAGGCATCAACGCGTTACAATCTTGCTTTGTCGAAGTACCCAAGGGCTGTAGATTTCGCGGAGCCGGCAGAGCGCTGAGCCGCAGAGAGAGGTGTCAGAGCTGCCTCAGCTGCCTTGAGTGTGCGATGTCGGGTCAACATAACGAGAGTGGAGGCAGCGGCAGTGGGTACGATGACATTAGCGAAGACGAAAACGTCACCAGAAGTGATGGGACGAATCACCGGAGGTTCGGATTCGGACAGATTCGGAAATTTCCGAACTTTCTGCGACGAATATTTGGCAGAATCGGAGATTCGTCAGGTTCGTCGTTGCAGACGGCAGCATGAACCTTGTCGTAAACCTCGCGAATGCGGTCAGTTATGTTTTTTTAGGTACTGTTATTGCATATAACCAGATTTCGCCTTGTTTACTTCAACATATATGGTATGTACTGTACTGTCATTCTATACCCTAGAACGCGCCCAGGTCCAGCTGAGCTGATCGGTATGGTTGGTGTTGGCCTAACCAATGCACGGTCTCGGTTTCTGTGCGGTTTCGCGGTGATCGGTAAAGTAAAATGTAGCGAAATGCTGTATTATTCATAATGTGTCGCAGCGCGTAATAAATATATTCAGGCAAGGAAATGATTTGTCTCCTTCTCCAGAGCTGCGTAAGACGCGAGAGCGATGAAAAGTGTTGCTAGTCCCAACTTCGACCGCGTACCGGCACCGGCAAAGAAAAACGTCGCACTGTCGTTTCTTCGTTCTCGGCAGCAAGTTGTGTATACATGAACAATAAAGTTGCGTTGGACACCCCTGTGTTGTTTCTTTTTCATCAAATAAACACAGGGGTGTCCAACGCAACTTTATTGTTCAGAAACAAACACTAACTAATTCAGATATAATTAACTAGAAAGGTACAAATGCAGTACAGAAGACTGTGATTGTACGGCGCGAGGAGTTTTAGATTGTTTCCCGTGTTCCGATAACGATACCGCAGTGGACACACGTTGAAGATAATCGAATCGAACATACTCATTTGTGTGGGTTGCGCTACTGGTGCTATTTTGACGGTCATGGGCACGAAATGTCCTTCTGCCGAACTGCACGTACGGCATCGATCTCTTGCGGGCGGGCGGGGGGGGAGGGAGGCGGGCGCGGGGCGGGCGGCAGGGAAGCCCTCAATTTGTTTTCCTTGCTCATACACTGTTTTAAATTGTGTTACTGTAAGGCCTAGCTTTGTTTGCTAACACTGCTCACTGCCTTTCTAAGTAGTAGGTTTAGAGCTATAACTACATTTATATTTTTAATGAGGTGCTCTAACTACCCTCTAGTTCAGAGCATAATTATAAGATGCGAAATTAATTGAAAGCAGACTGGTTTATTTGCAGATGTACATCATAATTGAACACAAGTTTTATAATCTCTTATGTGGGTTGCAACATATCTCCTCAGTTGCTTTTCCAGTGACTAAACATTACATTTGAAATACTTAACCAGCTGACTTGCGCTTGGCCCACCATGTGCCACAACTGCTTTTCTGATGCTCGACCTAGAAGTACCAAACCCCATGTTTTTGTGGTTATGCCCAGCTTTTGGGTGGGTGCTTGCTAAATATTTTATGGCATGCTTGGATCAGCAAAATTCAATCTGCAACATCATGCAGAAAAGAGATACCTGCTTGTGTTTCGTCAATTGCTTTGCATGATGGTTTTTCTGCCACAATGGATACTCTTTGATCAAACGGTAGTTCCAAAAGCAGTCCACCGAATGCCTATCGTCAAGCTCAGTCCAATCTTGCAGAAACACCTGTCAAAACCAGTGTGTCGGACCGAAAAAAATACGTGTTCGGTTACGGCTCAGGTTCAGGTAAATTTATTTTGTTCCGGTTCAGTTCCGGTTCGATTAATTCGATCCGCGAACCGGTTCAGGGCGCTGAACCGGTTCGCGAACCGGTTCGGAAATTATAAATGACAAATTGCAACATCAAAATAACAAAATCAAAATAACATCAAAATAAAAAAATAAAAAATTGCAACATCACGTTCTAGAAACGTGTTATGAAATGAGCACACAGCAGCATTTAGGATTTACGAGATTGTAGGAAAATGAAATCCCGTGACGTGATTTTTTTTTTTGCACAGCCTTCCAATTCTCTTTTCCGTGCAAGCCGCGACCAGCGCAATACTGGTTCCTATGTCAAGATTCATGGATGCAGCGTTTGTCAAGATTCATGGATGCAGCATTTATATTCCTAAGACTGAGTGGAGAAGAAAAATATGTAAGCGAGGTGTGTGTCAGTTGACGGCACTTAAAAAACAAATGGCATTGATAGCACATTCATTGTCAACAGCGCGTGGCCGAACCGTTTTGACATGAGCCGGTAACCGTTATTTTTCTTCCGGTTCAGTTCCGGTTCGGGTTCATCGCGATAACAATAGAACGGTTCGTGGGTTCAGTTCCGGAAAAAATACCGGTTTGGTTCCGGTTTTCGGTTCGGTTCCAGTACGACACCCTGGTCAAAACAAATAATCTTTTTTAATGTAACTGCATGGAAAATAAAAATCACATTGTCTTACCTTAAACTTCTCTGAAGTGCATTTGTCTTTTTTTTTAGTAATTGTTACGACGTCGCTCATCGTTTTCACGTCTCCACTTTTTGCAGAGAGATCTGCTCTGCATATTTTTAATCAGCGGCATCGATCGTGCCTAGGAAGAGAGAACCGTCATGTTTTGCTCAATTATTTCCACAGTGCCTCTATTGAAAACTTTGACCAGATCTACTGCAGTGTGTGGCCCAAAGGATGGTTGTTTAGGCTCCTTCAGGGGCCTTTATTTGATTTAGCACAAGATGATTGACCATAATGTGTAGTTTAACAACCTGCCACCAAAGTTAATGTGGAATGAGAACGAGATGGGGCATCTTTCAGAGTTTGTTTTGGACACAGGTTTTGATGCTATGCACACTACTGTAACTTAGATGATCTATTCTAACTCTTACTACTACGCATTTTATTGATAATTTTTAGTTTCTAGATGGAATTGTGATTAAAAGGGATCTTCAGTCCTTTGCTTTGGCATGCTATTGGCGTGTAGATCTAACTACCGTAGAATACCGCGCATCCACCCATTCCACACTAAGTGCCCATTCCCAAATTTGTAACGTCTGAGGAAATATGCACAGTACATTGATATGTAAAATTGATGACCAGACAAGCGCCCATCCCACAATTTTTCGCGATTATCTAAATTCTGAGTGGGCGCTTGCTCGGTATTTTACGTAAAGAAGCGCTTTGTCCAGCTTGTTATCCACGGAGCTGTGTTTACCGAACACAAGGCTTGTGAATAGGATTCTTTTCATTATCTTTTCATTGTCGAATGCTGTATCAGATACCAACAAATAATTATTGCCCTTGTTGGCCCAATGAGTTGAGTTCTTAGCTTGGCCATTAGGGGTTCGACAGTTCGATACCCCCCAATAGTCACTGACAGAATTTGAATGTCAAGATCTTTCAATGGTGCCACCTCCAGTGTGAGCTT
>JAZHYW010004930.1:0-23057 GCA_037355805.1 Ixodes ricinus
GAAAGAAAAAAGAAAACATAACGAGGACATTTATGCACTTTTTATGAGTTGTGAATGCGAAAGCATGAATGTCGTTCTTCCGCTCCCTTAGTTCCTCTGCGGTGTACTGACGTGAACGGCCACGTTTCGCTACTGCCGAGGTAGCGGCCTACAGCCGAGCGCGCGCACTCGTAAAGTGGCCGCGCCGCGCAGAGCTCGGCCGTGCAGCTTCTCCGGAGTTTGCCCGTGCGGGCTCTGGTCAGGCGCTCCCTCCTTACCGGTGGCCGGGCCGCTGAGTGCGCTGCGCCGCCATGAAGAGGGCGTCTCTGGTGGCGTTTCCTGGAACTACGTCTCGCGAGAGCCAATGGGAGCCTCGTTCCTTGAAACTATGACTCGTGCCAGCCAATGGGAGCCTATCCATCGATCGCTGCTGTACAGACGACAGGCTCCGCTCCACCGGGACAGGTGAGTTTAGGTACCGTTTGGCGCGGCTTCAAAAGCTGATGACGTCGGTTCGCTCCATGGAACAGTTAATGCGTTCGCATTACAAAGCTGTATGGGAAGTGGCGGACCTAGTGGTGATAGTTGGAAACTGGCAATTGGGCAGGCATCAGTATAAAGGCTATGTTCAAGCAAACAGTCTTGTGTGAATGGTGAATAAGCATTCAAGCGGTTGTCATTTGATTTTTTTAAAATTACATTGCTGTTTTTCTTTTTTTCTGGTAGAAAAAAATGAACGAAGCCTTGACATGACGGTCTTATACCCTTGTTACACGGGCACATTTAACTGCAGTTACGCTAAGTCACAGTTAGAGCACAATACTTGCGAACAACATTCTGCGGCTATGCAGACAAAGCTATGGGCGAACGTGCGCTTGAGCATCTTGAGCACCTATCAAATTTCTGTGTGCGCGCGCGCTCTTCACTACTTCTAAAATAGCTGTCCGAAAGTATAGTGCGGTAGCTGTGGTGCCGCGTAACAGCAGTTAAAGGGATACTTCAATGAAATTTGAAATATACTCGCCGTGTTCAGAAATAGGCTGGATATGATCCACAATATCCGTAAATGACAATCTCAGGTTTGTATTTTGAGCCTCATGGGTGTATTTTTCTATATAAACGGCACACTCTGGCAAGCGCTCGGAGAGCAGCCAGCGGAGAGCACGTGACATCCGGCGCAATCGTGACGTAGATTGTCTCGGGACGAGGAAAGCTGCGGCGAGGCTGACGTCGACAGGATGCCCTACCCGTTCCAGCCACCGAAGCCGCCGAAGCACGCCAGCGATCGGGCTACCGCAACTAACCGCAAAGCTGCTTTTGTACGGATTTTGAGTGACGGGTTAATCTTCTATCATCTTGATTGTAGAGGGACAATAGCGACGTCTGGGTAAGCCTGGGACACACGAAGGAGAGTCCCGGGGAGGGGAAGTTAGATCCTCCTCCCCTCTTCTCTTGTGCTGGCCGGAGAGCTGTCGGGAGGACGGATGGATGGATGGTAATGGCCATACCCTTTGTAACGGGTGGCAGCTTGCACCACTTAACCTAACATTTCGTCATCCTTTTTTTTAATTTGCATAAATTTTTTTACCCACTCCCCCTTTTAAAGTGTTTCCATTGCCCATTTTTATCTGTATTTTTACCCCTCCCTAGATCTTTTCCACTAATCTTCTAACCTCCTCTTAGTTACCGCAATTATTTCCCTATCCATTCGTCCATCCATGTTTGCAAATCCCAGTGCCCCCTCCAAATTCGTAGTCATCCCGCCCAAGAGAATGGGACGAAGCCCCGTGCACCTTACAATTACATGTTCTATAGTTTCCCGTCGTCACAACATGTCAATGTTCCTAGACGGGCATTACAAACGAGGCCTTAGCGCAATCCACCAGGTGCCATTTGCTAATCGTTTGATTCGTTTTAAAATTCATTTTCGTGTCTTTTGTAACAAGAGGTTGGTGTGTCCGATGTGATGCTGCTCCTTTGAACACGTAAAGACCAAAAATAAGCACCGAAATTTCGTTGTATTATCCCTAAAGCCGAGTTAACCGCGGTTAAGGAGTGCCTGTGTAACAGGGGTATTATATAGGTATGTCACTTGATGGCCCGAGTGGATGACATGCATCTTGCTGCTCAGGTGGAATGAATGATGACACAAACATCATTGGTGTTTGCAATTTAGAGAGTCATTGATTTCATATCAAGCCATTCTCGTAACTCACCGTCAGTTCCATTTGTCTGCATTAAGCATTTACAGAGATAGCGTCGACGGCCAACTGCCTTGACAATCGTTATGGGAAATCATTGCTAAACTTCGCTGTTCCTATCCTCTGCGCGTTTCTTCCACAGTCCTGTCCACAGTGTTGTAAATAAATTTTCTAATCAGCAAGCTTCATCTGGCCATCAAAGTAATTGTCAAGCTATCACAAGGGCTTGATACTACGTTTCAATTTATCTTGTTCCTGTCCATTCCTGAACATCTTGTATGCAGTTGTAAATAAATCAATGAAATGCTTCTGCATTTATACGACCGTTTTTGAATGCTCAGAAAGCGTAAACTAAAAAATGTCAGCGGCTTATTGTAATTACAGAAATAAGCGGCTAAGCTCTAAGCGATAAAGTTCGCCACTGCAATGGTAACACAGCACAGACCACCCTCGTTGAGTGAACTGATTGGTATTTCTGAATATTTAGACAGTAATAAGTGACCTCATCTCAGAATGAAAGTATTTTACCAGTGAGGTATGACTCTAACCTGGGAGTCTCTAATGGGAACCACGGAGCAGGGGGCGGATTTGAGGGGGGTCCGGATGTCCTGACCCCCTCTTGATTTCTGCATGTGTAAAATTTAGGGCGTGAAACGAGGGAGAGGGGAGGTGATTCCTAAACAAATAGTACGTTGACCAATACCTGACCCCCCTCAGGAAATTCCTGCATTCGCCCCTGCCACGGAGTAATGATTACACGAGTGCGGCTAGACTGCATGCATTGTAAATGATGCCGCAACCTTATTTAAAGCGGTTATCCACAGCGCCACCACACTTACCTGAAGAGCCTATCGACAACGCCAACGAGGCGGTATGCGTACAGTTATTGTACGCAGTTTACTGCAAGGCACCATAATGGCGACACGATATGGATGAATTTGAGCGCCACGGCGCGGAGCTTGGGAGTTTCAGTACCCTGGAAACCTATTCAGTGACTCTAGTCATACCCTGAAACCGTGTGATCCCCTCCCAGAACTGCGGTATTCTCTGGAGGTAACCGGACAAAAGCTCACCGGACAAAAGCTCACCGGACAGAAGCTCACCGGACAAAAGCTCACCGGACAAAAGCTCACCCGTTTTTTGACAGACCCGGACAAAAGCTCACCCGTTTTTTGACAGACCCGGACAAAAGCTCACCTCGATTTTTTTTTTTTTGCTACCCGGGCGAAACACGGGCTTAAATAAAGTGCGGACGCGATGGACATTGGACCATTTTTAGGAGAACTTGTACCCCATCCACCAATGAGTTGCGAATTTTTAAAAATACTTTGAAAGAACGGGAGTTGGGCCTTTTGGAAAAGTACAAGACAGATGACCAATTTAGAAAACTGTGCGGGATTTTAGATAGGCTCGCGTTCCTTCCACCACAGCTTGTTCCACAAGAACTAACCACCAGGGAAAAGTCTACCGGTGACATCGGCTACCTGCTGGACTATTTTGATTGCACGTATGTCAACGGCCGCTTCCGTTATGCTTCTGTTCCATCTGCGGCGGCACCCAGAGCGAATTCTTCCCTTCGCCTGACTCTGCGCCGACGACGACCGGAGTTTCCCCGGTACGGTGGAATATGTACGACGCCACTCTTCAAGATAAAGACCGGATGAACAACACCTGCGAAGGATGGAGTACCGGGTTCCAGAAGCTCGTCGGCCACGCCCATCCAAGCGTCTTGAGGCTGATTGAATGCCTACAGCAAAATCAGGCGCTCGTTGCCACGGCACTGACACAAGCCCGGAGAGGTGAGCCCACAGTAAAGCGGGTGCGAAAAACCACTCTGCGCCTGCAGAATCGTCTTAGAAATATTTGCGAGGGCTTGCATGTACATCGAGATCTACCAAGACTGCTGGAGCTAGTAGGGGACTGCATTCGCTTCTAACCAATCGATAAATAAACTTGTTTCTATTAAAATCAACAAACCATGCGCCTGTCAGATTTAATTTATCGTTGCCTTTTTGTGTCGCACGCATGCACCTAAGTTGTCCGCACTCGTGTTAAGACCAACATGAAATTTTCTCGTGGTGAGCTTTTGTCCGGGTCTGTGAAAAAAATGGGTGAGCTTTTGTCCGGGTCTGTGAAAAAATGGGTGAGCTTTTGTCCGGTGAGCTTTTGTCCGGTGAGCTTTTGTCCGGTGAGCTTTTGTCCGGGATTCATACTCTGAATCAAACCCTTCGTTGCTGCGGCTCTAGTCTATGCCGCTCGCCTCACAAGAAAAACACGTAAAATGTCGTAAAATAAATGACAAAGCTTTGAATTGAAACAGAGGCTGACGAAGCGTCGACGCCATGGTTGTTGTTGCTTCGAAGTTTGTTCTTTCCACACGATCAAAAGCGTCTCTCTTTTTTTTTCCCCTTCTTTTTGTCAACATGCTTGCGTGTCAACCTCTGTAAACTTTTCAGGAGGCTGATCACGTCTTAGTTTAAAACAAATAAACTCACGCAAGCGAAAAAAAAAGAGCTCTTCTTTAGAGAAGCAGATTAGGTAAACGAGACTTGTGCAGAACATACAAGATGGCGCATCTATTTGGTAGCACGTAAAGCCCCTCTGTCCTGGGAGAAGTGGCGCCATTCATTGTTGTGGAAATGCTTGAAACAACGTGCCTCGCGCCACTTCTGGCAAGGACATGGCGTCTGAAATCTAGCTCAGTGTTGTGCTGTGCCGCCATAATCTCCCCATGGGCTGCATGTTGCACGTGCCTCTTGCACCGACGCACCTTGCGCTAGTTTTAAAACGTGAAGGGGCTTTAGTAGCACGCAATCTAGAACCCAGAAGCGTCAAGCACGCGTATGCGCACTAGGCATTTCGGAAAAAGGTCCAATATTGCGTGCTTAATTCCCTCGATGGACGACGCCTGAAATGGGTCCTTCATCGAGCGGTCAACAGTAGCATGCAATTGATTTCTGTTGACCGCTATCAACACCAGGGGCGCTAAACTCGTCAAACACAAAGTTGGGGCCGAAGCTGACGGAGCGCACCGATTGACCTATCACGACGATGACTTCGCACTTTTGTCGCCGACGTCCAATCGGCGCGCTTCGCGAACTTTCGGCTCCAACTTTGTGTTTGACGAGTTTAGGGTCCCAGCTGATTCCAGCACATGGCTGCCACGCGGCAAAAGGCGCGCGTTCTTGGCATAAAGTTTAATCAGATTCGATGACTGCGCCATCTACTTCCCTCCTGGACCTCTGGATAGACCTAGAGTCCTATAAAGCCAATAAATATGCTACGCTTCAGAGTACCGGCACTTCAGCCATCTTGGTGCTTAAAATCATGGTTGCCAGTTATCTAAAGCTTTATCTGAAATCGCAGAAAACGCCTTTCACCCTGCAGAAATGTTAATACAATTCGCAAAACAACAAAAAAAAAAGAAAAAAAAAAGAAACTGAGCTTTTTGACATTGTATTGCCTTAAGCTGAGGAAATAGCATTTTTGAATTGTGACGATCGACACTTGCGTCTGCTCTGCACTAAGCGCCAAGGTGGCGGCGCCCGCTAGCAAATCGGGGAATGGTGTGCCGATAACTGATCTCTATTATAGAAAGCTGGATGCCGCATTCAGCAAACAGGTATGAAGCCGCCGGAAGTAAGCGGCTTGTCCCGGAAGTGAGCGCTTGGCAGGCTTTGTAACCCTTCCGAGTGCTGGCTCGAAAAGCGTCGAGGGCGCTGGATTTTCGTTTGTCACCTCAAGAGAGCCTGCTTGTTGCGCAGTAAGAGCGCATGCAGACCCGAGAAGTATCTTGGGAAGCCATTCAATGTAAACATTTTGAGATTCTAGCTGATCACGTGTGCATATGTCCCAAGTTCAAATGCCTCAATTTTCGGGATTTAATTCGGAGCGTGATTATTAAAACTCACTCACAGACACCGGCAGTGGCGTACCAACTTGTTTTGAGTGAAGAAACAAACGAGACCCCCCCCCCTCCCCCCAGGCCGGGGGGCGCTGCCCTTGGTATCCCATGGGCGCCGCCGGTCACTGTTTGCCCTGCCCGGTGGCGGCTGTTTCAAGGGGGGCAAGCGCCCCCCTTGCCCTCGCGGTTGGTACGCCCATGGACACCGGAAAGTACGGTCCAAAACATCGACTAAATGCACTAGGAAGCCCAGCAGACACCCGACTTCCGGGACAACGATCAAACTTCCGGTGGCTTCACTTGCGCCCCGCTGGGGGACCGGTGCGCCCTCTAGCCCCCTATAATAGGGAATTGTAGTAGACCGTTTTTCTCCTCCGCTACGTTATCCCCGAAGAAAACGCCGCACCTGCGCATGCCCGCCGCCAGCCTTATCTGCATAGTTCAAGGTCTTGTGGGGAATTACGGAGCGCTATCCGGGTGCTTAGCGGGCTGCGGAAACGGTCTACTACAATTCCCCAATAGAGAGCAGTGGTGCCGATACTCTAAGCGTAGCTCATTTAGTGGCTCTAGTCTAGATAGACATATTCCTAATACCCCTGTCCACTGATCTCAATGACAATTGCTGGATCGCGCTTCCCCGCTTGTTCGCTGCAGCGCGAGTGAAGCCACCGGACGCAACCTCGCTGGGATACGATTTGCGGTTTTGCTAGCCTTTTGCTGCGGTTCTCCAGCGTGCTATAGGCATGTTTTCTACTCGTTCGTCGTCATTCGCCGAAGACGTTCTTTAAGATCCTGGGTGAGGCGTGATACTTGCCGTTGAGAACACGTGGAAATTTTTACCGAAGCGCAGTGCCGCAGGAAAAAGGCATAACTCGTCGAAAGCAAGTGTCGCCGGTCTGGCGGCGTGTTCAAAGCTTCCTTGGCACGCCGAAGCGCCGTGTCTCTGTGCCTTCGCACGCTTGGATACCGACCAAGAATCGACGCCGTGTGAATGTGTTTTGCGAGTGCAATGTGCGTGAAGCCGTATGTGCCTCTGGATCAGCGTCTTACTTGCGGCAGCGTCCAGTAGCGACGGAAGAGGGGGGGAAGGTACGTCTTTTTTTTCGTCCTTAGACGATTTACAGAATACTGCGCAAAACAGCTCCTCATCACTGATCAGTGCTGGCTCATTATCAACCTACTTAATTGCACTTGACGTTTGAGCGCGGCTCGCCTAATTGTGATTGGTCAACAGATTGCACGCGACCATATGGGCCGCGCCTCAAAGATTTTCAGTCTTGCCGTCTTGTACTTTTGCTTTCGAAAACCCTCGCTATGCTCCACAGGTCTGCTCTATTCGTGCTCCCATGTGATCCATTAGAGTAGATTTGGAACCTTTGGAACATAGCCATGGTTAATAGTACGTCGCCGCGGGAGTTAATAGCTCCACGCGAGCGCCTCTTTCCGAGGGCGCTTGACTGGTGGCTTGCGATAGAACTAGAGATGACGTCAGGGCGAGTCAATGCGGAGTGGACGGGGAAGCCGTCTCGATTCAGGGGAACCGTGGTTATCATCTGCGGGGGGGGGGGGGGGGGGGGGGGGGTGAGCGTAGTTCGAATGAAAATGGGAGATGACTCTGCGGAATCATGCTATTTTCATTCGAACTAGGCACCCAGCAGGCGGATGATAACAACGATTCCAACTAATTGAGCGGCTTCCCCGTCCACGCTGCATGGACTCGCCCTGACGTCATCCGCGAGTTCTATCGCAAGCCAGCAGTCAAGCGCCCCTCGGGAAGGAAGACGCGCGCTCGCGTGGGTAGCCACTGACTCCCGCGGCGCGCGCGCGTTAGAACACGTATAGATCCCCCCGCCCCCACTCCCCTCCCTTTATTGATAGCAACTCACCGGAACAGCTGGACGATCCAGAACTCCGTGGCCGAGATTAAACGTACACAAATAAAAAGAAGCCGATAATTTAGTTTATTTAGTTTATTTCAATTCTTCCACATTTGCAGGTATATACATATAAGCATGCACAACACATTTTTAGCACACAATGGACACAATGCATTCAACACAAACACACGCACACACAAACCTAATCGCTAACTTGCGGGCGGGGGCAGGGATCGAACCCAAGAGGTTCTCAGCGCAAGGTTTCGAAGTGAGACGCGTTAGCCCACTCCCATCCACTTCCCACCCACTCCCACCCACTTCCTCCCAGATCACTGCTTTTGACTGCCATTAAGCCTTTTATACTGACCATTTGAGTGCGCAAACTTTTCGTCGTGTATCAGCACGTCCGTTATTCGCAGTCAATAGGTAAGTTGCGCGACGAGGCAAACCGCAGCGAAAGCGACGGGAACAAGCGGCCAAGGCAATGAGCGACGTTTCCCAGAAATTAAAAAAACCGAGCGACGCGACGGGTGACCGTGGAAATCGCCGTCGCTCGTCGCTGTCTCCGCCGATCGCTCCCGTCGCTCGCTAAATCGATACATGCGGTCGCCGTCGGCAAGAGAGCTTTCTTGCCGTTTCCGGCGGCGAACGAAGGCTGTAATTGACGGAGAGTACGACGGCAGCTGCACTCCTTTTGCGTGCTGCGCCACAAAAATGCATGCAAAATTGATACCGCGTGCAGCTCGCGTCTTAATATTTGTAGTACACTGGACGAATGCCCGCGTTTTTGTGGCAAATTCAGAAAGACTCGTAAAATGCCAAAAGAGTTTTTTTTTTTTTTCATTAGTCCCAAAGTTACATGCACTATTAACGACGCACATCAACGGTTGTGACAGTGCACTGTCACGACCGAAGACAGCTTAATCAGAATCATTCTAACCACCGAGCACACAAACCGTGAAGAAGTTCTCAGTGTCAAGTAGGAGGTGGAGAAGAAGCTTCTCTGGACGACGCAATCCAACCCAGTGGCAGCGGCACCGGCTCGTTAGAACTTATCCTCAAAGAAGTCCAGGTCCGCGCACACTCGCCCCGTCGAGCGCACGAACGTTAACTATGCGCACCAACGCGGGAACACGAGAGCTGCACACGACACAAGGCAAAAACGGCAGTTTCACATCAAAGAAATTAGCGTCTTGCGAAACTCCGACTGGCCCCAGACCGCCCCAACTTGCTTGTCGTACAATAAGCGTTGCCAAGCGTGTCTTTGGGGAGGAGCAAAAACGACATGATTTAAAAAATGCAAATATAAAAAGTATTGAAAAAAAGAAAACAGATTGAACTTCTTCCTGTTTTTGGAAACGTTTTAGTATGTTGCTTGCGTGCTATTTTCATCCCAGTTAAAAACCAAAATGTAAATATAAACGCTCACAACGCGAATGCAAACGAGAAGGAAAGAAGTAGTTTTGGCGCATGGCCATTGCATCACAAATGGCCGCTGCAGCTCGCCGCAAGTAGCTGGCTTCCACGTCGTGCTGGTACGAGGCTGCGATCGTTATAAAGTCAGCTCCAACCCTTAAACATGCCCCCTGATACAATATTTGACGCTACGATTGCGTGTGGATACCTCCCTGCGATCCGAAACAGCAAGTACGTCGCTAACGCTGGCATTCGGGTATGAAGCAAGCGCCGCCATCTTCTACGCGCATCTGTGTAGTAAATAGCTAGTAAAAGGTAGTAATAGCTGCATTTGCGCAGCTTTTTACTACCTATCGCGCGTTTGAGGCAGTAAATCGTTAGTGGAAGGTAGTAACGGTCAGAATTAGGTAGTAACTGCTGCAGTTACTAGCTTTTTTACTAGCTTTTTTTTTTAAGAGTACAGGGTTCGATTCCTGGGGGCTCCGCGAATTTTGTTTATAATAATAATAATAATAATAATAATAATTTTATTTGCACTTCCAGGGGCGCAGGTGGTGGTGTGCGGGGCGATGAAAGGTGAATTTTTACGGAGCGCCTGTCAGCCAGGGCGCTCCGCGTACTTTCAGTTTATTATTCTGGTGAATTCGAGAACATTATTGTTTATTCTAGGCCCGAAAGTTCTACGCGTCGAACCTTCCACGCCGATTATTCCAGAAGCCCACGCGTGTACATAAGGGGCTTCGCGTGGCGAGCCAAAGTCAGTTTCGCCTCAGCGTTCGATCTTGCTGCTTCGCCGCCTTCGACGCCCGCGACGCTCTGTTGTTCTCTCTTTTTCCCTTTTATTTTTGGGCACAAGTTCGCCCCATTAAACGTTTAGTTTATTCAGTTATTCGCAGCCTCATCACTTGTCCTTCGTGACATTTTGGTGGAGGTGCGGGGTACCGCATGTCCGTGAAGCGCACCCCTCCAAGTTCCCGCAGTACAAGCCCGAACCCAAGCTCCGGAGGACCCGACGAAGACCAGATCGAGGCCCGGTTCAGTCGTCGCACCCAAGGCCTACCCCCGGAATTCGGACTTCTGCCACCCAGGACCAGGCAGCCAACGACGCCGACAATGGACGACCAGCAGTCGCAGACCCCGGCCGCTTCTAACATCATTTACCTGCCCGTCACACCACGAACTCCGACGCCCTTCCACGGTGAAGCTCACGAAGACGTAGAAGACTGGCTGCATCATTATGAACGTGTAGCCCGCCACAACGGATGGACGGATGAGCACCGCCTCCAGAACCTCTACTTCGCGCTGGAAGGCACCGCGAGGCACTGGTTTGAAAACCACGAAGCCTCCTTTACTTCGTGGGAGCCATGCGCCGCCGAACTGAAGCGGACGTTCATCAACTACCACCGTCGGCAGCGAGCGGAGGACCTTCTTCGAACAAGGGTGCAGGGCCCCACCGAAAGCGTGACCAGCTTTGTCGAAGATGTCCTGCGTCTAAGTGCCCGGGCCGATCCGGAAGCCACCGAGGAGAAGAAACTTCGCGCTCTCATGCGTGGGGTGAAGGGTGAAATTTTCGGAGGACTGGTACGCAACCCCCGACGACTGTCAATGGTTTTGTTGCCGAAGCCACCAATATCGAGCGCGCCCTGACAGCCCGAGAAAGCCACTACCACCGAATCGCCGGCGCGCCTGGTGCTCCATCTGCCGCTGCTTCCCTTCTCGACCTGAACACCAGCGGTGTCGACAGCTTTCGGGAGATCGTCCGTGAAGTCGTCCGGGAAGAACTCCGCAAGATACTCCCCACTGCGGATCGGCCGACCTCACTGTCGCTCGCTGAGGTCGTCCGAGAAGAAGTTCACCGGGCCTTCCAACCTGAGGTTCCGATCAACACGACGACCCCAGAGGAACCGACTTTGAGCTACGCCGCCATGGCCCGACGACCGCCGCAAGCTAACCACCACGCCACTGCGCCACCCCGACGAGACCCTCCGATGCCGCAGTATCCTCGACGACAGGAGAGACAAGTCCAGGACGTCCGCCCGGAGCGACCCTCGCCGAGGAAGACCGACGTGTGGCGAACGGCCGACCGACGCCCGTTGTGCTATCACTGCGGTGAAGCCGGCCACATTTACCGTCGATGCCCCTACCGACAACTGGGGCTGCGCGGGTTCCACCCGAACGACCCGCGCCCACGGTACGACGAACGGCCTCGCGACATCGAGGAGTACCTACGACGTTCGCCATCTTCTACGCCGCCTCTCCGCCGTGAGTCCCGCTCACCGTCGCCCAGACGTTCAGCGTCTCCAGCGCCACGACCCCGCCGAGAGAGCCTGTCTCCCCTGCGTCGCCGGGAAAACTAAGTGCGGCAACGCCTGGAGGTGGCGTTGCCGAAGACGACCGAAGCAAAGAGCCTCCAAGAACGACGGAGCGCTCCCACTCTTCCGACGCTACGCATCGCAATGACGCCCCTGCAACGGTGTCCAACAACCTAAACGTCGTCATCGACGGCCACGACGCATCAGCACTCGTGGACACCGGAGCAGACTACTCAGTCTTGAGTGGGAGGCTCTCTCGCCGCCTACGAAAAGTGACAACGCCGTGGGAAGGCCCCCAGATACGAACCGCCGGTGGGCACCTCATCACACCAGTCGGGAGATGCACTGCCCGCGTCGAGATCCACGGTGAGACCTGCCCTGTGAAGTTCGTCGTTCTGCAAGACTGTGCGAGGGACGTTATCCTCGGAATGGACTTTCTCTGCGAGTATGGCGCCGTCATCGACCTCGGAGCAAACCGGTTGACGCTACGAAAACCTGTTTCACCACAGGAGGAACCCCAAGCTACTTCATCCGCGGTCCGAGTCCTCGCAAGCCACGTGAACTTACCGCCGCGGTCGAGTGTTTTCGTGCCCGTCGGGGTCACCGAAGCTTTCTGCGGCGAAGTTCTGCTCGAGGGAAGCCTCCAGTTGCTTCTAGGAAGAGGAATCGGCGTCGCAAGAGGAGTGGCTGAACTCCAGGATGGGCGCACCATGGTCCTCGTGACGAACTTCCGACAAGAAACGCAACACCTCACGAAAGGTGCCGCTGTGGGCCACGTCGAGGAACTTCGAAACTCCGCCGCAATCGCCGTGATCGCTGACGAATCATCGCCACCTCAGCAAGACATTGCGCCGCCAGCGCAGCTCGACATCGACCCGAAGCTTCCAGGCCCGAAACGACGACAGCTGATTGACCTCCTCGCCGAATACAGCGACTGCTTCGCGAAGTCGTCGAAGGTGCGCCAAACCGCCGTTGCGAAGCATCGCATCATTACCGAGGACGACGCGCTCCCTGTGCACCGATCGCCGTACAGAGTCTCCGTAAAAGAAAGGGAGGTCATTCAAGAGCAAGTGCAAGAAATGCTGAACGACGACATCATCCAGCCTGTCAGGCAGTCCGTGGGCCTCTCCAGTCGTGCTTGTCGAAGAAGAAGGACGGAACGCTTAGGTTCTGCGTAGACTACCGACAGCTGAACGCGGTAACCAAGAAAGACGTATGATTCACTCTCCCGCATCGATGACACACTAGACCGGCTGCGCCACTCCCGGTACGTTTCATCGATGGATCTGAAGACGCAGTTACTGGCCAGATCGAAGTCGACGAAGCAGGACCGAGAAGACAGCTTTCGTCACGCCGGATGGACTGTACGAGTTCATGGTGATGCCTTCGGACTATGCACAGCGCCAGCAACTTTCCAGCGTGTCATGGACACCGTACTGGCAGGACTGAAGTGCAGAGCTATCGTGGCGTAGCTAACGCGGGCTTGCGTGACGATGCTGCGGCAGTCGTAGGCCCAGTACCGCACGTCTTAAGCTCACGAAGTGCCGGTATGCACTTATGACGAACGAATCTCCGCGACTTGACTGTTCGTGACGTATGTCATGAGACTTGTGTTCGCGCTAAGAGGCATTTGCTTCGCATCACGAATGACTGGTGCACGAGCAGTGGCCATACTAGCTCAGCTACGACGCAAAGTCATCGCATGGCACTGGCTGGTAAAGACAAGGCGACATTGCTACGAGCACTCGATCGAAGAGCTGCTGCACGATCACTGCCACTGCCAGACGCAACGTATTATACAGCCAGGACACTGACGCATCGCTGGCAGCCGAACGGCCGTACTGAGTCGATCCAGCAAGAGAACGGCTGCGATGCACGATGAAGTACAAGAAATGCTCGAATGACCGTTACATCACGTCCAGCCTGTCTGAAGAAGCGTGTGGGTCACTTCAAGTCGTGCTTGCTCATGTACGACACGCAGACTGCAACATCCTGGCTTAGTTCGTGCGTGAAGAATACCGCACGCACGTTCTGACGCGGTATACCGAGAAGCTGACGTGACCTAGCTCGCATGCTCCCCCGCATCGATGACATCACTAGACCGGCTGCGCCACTCCCGGTACTTTTCATCGATGGATCTGAAGAGCGGTTACTGGCAGATCGAAGTCGACGAACGGGACCGAGAGAAGACAGCTTTCGTCACGCCGGATGGACTGTACGAGTTCAAGGTGATGCCTTTCGGACTATGCACGGCGCCAGCAACTTTCCAGCGTGTCATGGACACCGTACTGGCAGGACTGAAGTGGCAGAGCTGTCTTGTCTACCTTGACGACGTCGTTGTGTTTTCAAGTGACTTCGACGAGCACTTGCGGCGACTCCGAGCTGTACTCCAAGCCATACAGACCGCACGACTCACCCTTAAGCCGTCCAAGTGCCGGTTCGCCTATGACGAACTGAAGTTCCTAGGCCACGTGGTTAGTAATGACGGCGTCCGCCCAGACCCCGAGAAGACTCGCGCCGTTGCGGCATTTCCAGCGCCTTCAGACAAGAAGGCCGTGCGAAGATTCCTAGGACTTTGTGCCTACTATCGACGCTTCGTTCGGGATTTCGCAAGAATTTCCGCACCGCTCACAAAACTTACGAAGGACGCCGAGAAGTTTGAATGGGCCGAGGAGCAACAGCACGCATTCGACGAGCTGAAGCAACGACTCCAGACTCCTCCTGTTCTTGGACACTTCGATCAAGATGCGGAAACCGAGATTCATACGGACGCAAGTAACGAAGGCCTTGGCGCGGTACTGGTTCAAGTGCAAGAAGGCACCGAGCGAGTCATCGCCTACGCCAGTCGGACACTGTCCAGGGCGGAGAGAAATTACTCCACGACTGAAAAAGAATGTCTGGCGGTCGTCTGGGCCATCACGAAGTTTCGCCCGTACTTATACGGGAGCCCTTTCCGCGTTGTCACGGACCACCACTCGCTCTGCTGGCTTGCGAACCTAAAGGACCCTTCAGGACGTCTCGCTCGATGGAGCCTCCGACTGCAGGAGTTCAACATGACTGTGGTCTACAAGTCAGGCCGCAAGCACAGCGACGCCGATTGCCTGTCCAGAGCCCCTGTCGAGACATCCTCCGGTAGCAGCGACGACGATGACGACGAGTGCTTCCTAGGCGCGGTGAACACCGACGACATGGCGCGACGTCAAAGAAGCGATCCTGAGTTGCGCGCCCTAATCGAGCACCTCGAAGGACGAGGGGGTACTACCCCCGTGTCTTCTTGAGGGCCCTGCCGACCTTCGTCCTCCGACAAGGTGTGCTTTACAAGGAGAACTTCGGAGACAACAGCTCGCCATGGCTGCTGGTAGTCCCTGCCGACCTTAGAGAGGAGATATTCCAAGCCTGTCACGACGACCCAACGGCTGGGCACCTTGGCTACAGCAGGACGCTCGCCAGGATTCGAGAAAAGTATTACTGGCCGAGGCTACCGAAGACCGTTCACCTCTACATTCGATCATGCCACGAGTGTCAACGACGAAAAAACCGCCGACGAAGCCGTCAGGACTTCTGCATCCGATTGCTCCCCCGTCCAGACCGTTCCAGCAGATCGGAATGGATTTACTTGGCCCTTTCCCACCGTCAACGTCGGGAAACCGCTGGATAATCGTCGCCACAGATTATCTTACACGGTACGCCGAGACGAAAGCCCTTCCATCAGGTACGGCTGTGGAAGTCGCCAAGTTTTTCATCGAGTCCATTGTCCTCCGGCACGGCGCCCCCGAAGTCCTCATTACCGACCGTGGATCATCGTTCATGGCCCAGCTGACGCAAGAGATCCTTCGTCTCAGTGGCACCGGCCACCGTCGAACCACTGCGTACCATCCGCAGACAAATGGACTAACAGAACGGCTGAACAAAACCATCGCCGACATGATCTCAATGTATGTCGACGTAGAGCATAAGACTTGGGACGAGGTGTTACCCTACGTCACATTTGCTTACAACACGGCGGTGCAGGAGACAACAGGAGTAACACCGTTTCAGCTGGTGCATGGCAGAAAAGTGTCGACCATGCTCGACGCAATGCTACCCCACGAGCCAGCTGACGATGGGATACCCGACGCCCAGGTGGTTGCTCAACGAGCCGAAGAAGTCCGCCAGCTCGCCCGACTCCGAATTCAAGACCAACAACGTGTCGACGCTGCCCGGTACAACCTTCGCCGGATCGACGTTCGCTTCAAGCCCGGAGACCGTGTGTGGGTTTGGACCCCAATACGACGACGCGGTCTAAGCGAGAAACTCCTGAAGCGCTACTTCGGACCCTACAAAGTGCTTCGCCGACTTGGCGATCTGAACTACGAGGTGATGCCCGACGGAACACGGACTTCATCACGCCGCCCTCCACGACCGGAAGTCGTTCACGTCGTGCGCCTCAAGCCGTACTACGCGCGATAAGACTGTGAACTGTGATCTCGTGCAACGCTTGATAGGATTGTGTTTTGCCAGCTTCCGTATTTTCTCATTCTTTTGTTTGTCTTGCTCTGTTCTGTTGCCTTTCACGTGGCATCGAGACGATGCCTTTTTAAGGGGGGAGTAATGCCACGCGCGTCGGCGAGCAAGCGCGTGCGTGGCCGAGTGGTTACCGCGCTTGACTTTCGTGCGGAGGCCCAGGGTTCGATTCCTGGGGGCTCCGCGAATTTTGTTTATACTTTCAGTTTATTATTCTGGTGAATTCGAGAACATTATTGTTTATTCTAGGCCCGAAAGTTCTACGCGTCGAACCTTCCACGCCGATTATTCCAGAAGCCCACGCGTGTACATAAGGGCTTCGCGTGGCGAGCCAAAGTCAGTTTCGCCTCAGCGTTCGATCTTGCTGCTTCGCCGCCTTCGACGCCCGCGACGCTCTGTTGTTCTCTCTCTTTCCCTTTTATTTTTGGGCACAAGTTCGCCCCATTAAACGTTTAGTTTATTCAGTTATTCGCAGCCTCATCACTTGTCCTTCGTGACAATATATAAATGATCTAAAGGCATCTACGCCTTTAGATCATTTATATGATCTAACACACGTTCAGAACTTTGGTGCGGCGTCGATTCTTGATCGGTATCCAAGCGTGTGAAGGCACAAAGATACAGCACTCGGCGTGCCAAGGAAGCCTTGATCATGCCGCGAGACCGGCGACACTTGCTTTCGACAAGTTGTACCTTTAGATACGTACGGCTTCACGCACAATGCACTTGCAAAACACATCCACACGGCGTCGATTCTTGGTCGGTATCCAAGCGTGCGAAGGCACAGAGACACGGCACTTCGGCGTGCCAAGGAAGCTTTGAACACGCCGCCAGACCGGCGACACTTGCTTTCGACGAGTTATGCCTTTTCCTGCGGCACTGCGCTTTGGTAAAAATTTCCACGTGTTCTCAACGGCAAGTATCACGCCTCACCCAGGATCTTAAAGAACGTCTTCGGCGAATGACGACGAACGAGTAGAAAACATGTTATAGCACGCTGGAAAACCGCAGCGAAACGCTGGCAAAACCGCAAATCGTATCCCAGCGAGGTTGCGTCCGGTGACTTCACTTGCGGGAGCGGGAAGCGCGATCCAGCAATTGTCATTGAGATCAGTGCCCCTGTCAGACGGTCTGAGTCTAGCGGCACTTCAAGCGAGTGCACTTCAACCCGTCGAAACACACTCCAAGTGTGTTGATGCTACACGGGAAAACTTAGTGTCACTCCAAAACCTCCAAAATGATGGCAATGACGATGGGTAAAGTAATTGGCACGCAAAATATTAAAGTGCATACTCATATTTTCATGAATAACTTCGTCGTCTTGTTAAAAACACGTTACCACACATCGTTGCGCGAAGACACGAACTTTAATCCAAATTTAAATCCAATTTGATGACTATGATCAGCCATTACTAGCCAGGCATATCCAAAATCTAGACACCACTTAGCGAAAATTTTTCTCAGCAAAATTTAGCGGGAACATTTTACCCTCGTGACATCACATGTGACGTCATTTTGGGAAACATCCCATAATACAACTCGCGGTTACGCAAAAACTTTGCGGCGTGGGTCTTTTCTCCGTCGATGCGACATAAGAGTCACAAGTTCGAGTTTGGGAAGGGGGGGGGGACGTTCCCAGACTGTATTCGGCAGACCTTCTAGCTCGAAGAACAGCTATCAAGCGAGAAATGAGAGCAAAGTGTGTTTTTTCATCTAAAAATTCGACAAATTGCAGCGATTTCGCGTGTCATTTCGGAACAATATGCTTTTCTCGTTGACCTAAGTCGGCTTGCTTCAATGCGACAATGGGAGTTTTAGCAAACCGTTACTGTAGTTCGGCGTGACCGCAGGACGTGCTTCGACTGGTACCACCCGGGCGCGCGATTAAAGCATGCTCTCAAAGGCTCCGGTAGTGCGGTACGCCGAACACGGTAACGGTTTGCTAAAGTTCCTAATTACTGCGAAGGAGCGAAACGGGTCCCGGGCGCAACGGTCGATAAGGTTTTGAGAGTGAACAACTGATTTTGATACCCTTCATGTGTTCGAACGAAGTAACTTGGAATTGTTTTATAGTATATGCATTACTAGAACATATCGTGACAGATCCATATACCAGTCGAGCGTAGGCCAAAATGTTTATAAGGCGGGGAACGGACGTTTGTCAAAAAAACATTACCGTTGTTCCCTCAGTCATTGCAATCATGGTCGGTTGTAAGCCAGAAGAAAATAGCAGATTTTTGCCGAAAATGGCTCTAAATACAATTGTGATCCACGGACCTGGGGTGCTAAGCTCGACTCCGATGCGACGTAACGGGGGAGGGGAGGAGCTCCTTTTGACTCCACCCCGGCGAGTTTCCCCATTCCTCCTCTTACATACTCCCCCCCCCGCGCGGCGGCGAGCTCCCCAGCGGAGCTCCGATTTCCTATACGCTCCACAGTGAAGGGTTTAATTTGATTTAAATCGGAAATGACCAATAAAAATTAATAACAGCCTGGATGCTAATTATAAAAATAAATCTTGGATATGGGCACGGTGTAAGACTCTTCAGGTGAGGACAGCGCGGTCCTCGCGACGTGCCGATAAAGTTCGCTTTTCACTCTCTCTCTCTTCTCTCTCTGGTTTCAAGTGGCGCCGGCAGATGACTCGCCGACCCGTGGGTACGCAGAGACGGCTCGTGCCGCCTCATGTTCCACACGCGCAGAGCTCCAGCGAGGTTGTCGCACGTGCAGAAAGACCACGGTGTACCGGGGTGTCATGGCAACGAAATAATTTTTTGGGAGTGTCTACATCCACGCGCGGGGATGTAGCCAGGTCGGGAGGAGATAGGGCTCCATCCACGCACTGCGTCACTTCCGGCGTACTACGTCACTTCCTGCGTGGACGGAGGCAGTTCTCCTCCCGTCTTCTCTCATTTTTTTTTCTTGTTTTTTTGGTCAAGGAGTTTGGCCTCTTTGTGTATTAGCACGGTCGCGCTTCTGACACGCCTCGAGTTTTGGTTGCCGGGGGTTCGATGGTGAAATACTTGTCCCAGTATTTCCCATCGAATAACCGGGTGGCTGTCGAAGTGCGGGCGTTTAGTGGCATTAGGATCGAGGCTTCCTGCTCGATTTTGATGCTGTCATTTTGCACGTAGGCACAAACAACACCAGCGTTTGTGCCAGCGCGTACATTGACAAGTACCGTCGGCTGGCCGCTCAGATCTTGGAACGCATTCCGACGATGCAGATCGCCTTTTCTTCCGTCCTTCCGAGGCGGGAGAACATGCAGGTTCTCTTCATTGAAGTGTCCGCGTAGTCAGAGTGCCGAGATCCAGGCGGTGAATGATCGGCACAGAGAGACGTGAACTGGCTCCTGCAGGAGTTCTGCCGCAAGAAGGGCTTCGTGTTCATCGGTGATCTCGTGGACGAGTAGCATCTGTGCATCGGCTACTGTTTTATTTGTCATGGAATAAACTGTTACTGGAATATTTTACCCAGTTTCCTCGATTGAATGCTCTCAGTATGTTTGTTATTACTGGGCCTAATGCATGTTTTCCCTTCTCTCACAATCTTTGTGAGATTGCGAGCGTGCGCGCAAGTCAAGAACGTATGGAGCGGTGGGCTCGCACTTGTCTCGTTTGATGCACATAAGCTCGCACTAAAACGCCTCGAACCAAGCTAACCACTGTGCAACCACACATACAACGAAGCCTCACTGCCTCGCCTCGGCAGCGATGCACACATGGGTGAAGGCCCCGGAGGCCGCACCCGCACCACACCGTTGCCCGCACCACATTGCTGCATGTCCACACGCACGGATGGCACGCACGCCGCCCACACGTGTGTGTGACTCTTGGACAACATAACTATAAGGATATCTATTGATACTATTTTTATGACGCATGATATTTGCTATTAGTCTTAGAAAACAGTAAAAAAAGATGAATTGTCTAAAAATTTGTAAGGTCACGTGACATATTAACTTTATTACACCAATAAAATCTAACCTCTTTATTTTTATATCCTATATTTACTCATGAGAAAGCATAATATGCACATAAAAACAAATTCTGTCGTCATATCACAAGTCACGTGACCTTTTGCGTGGATGGAGCCTTATCTCCTCCCGACTTGGCTACGTCCCCGCGCGTGGATGTAGCCTCGGCCTAATTTTTTCGCTCTCACACAGTTTCGCCGTTTGGCCGCCGGCGACACTGTCAGCCGCAGGCACGTAAGGAAAAGGGAAGTGCTTCCTCCGACGCCCGTCGGACGAGTGGGGCCAAGGAAAGGTACCGCCAAGCCTCCTTTCCCTCGCGAAATCCTCACCCTTTCCTCCTCTCCACGACTCTCCCGCACTTCCGTTTCGACGCTAGCGCCGCCTAGGGCACCCTCCCTGCGGGACGGCTCGGCTGGTTGCCGCTGGAAATGCCGTTCCTTGCTTGTTCGAGCAGCCCACAGCGCAACAACACGTCATGTCAGCTGTCGCATATCGCTAAGCACGAAAAAAAAAAAAAGAAAAATAAGCTTTCTATACTTTGTTTTAGCTTAGGTCCGAGCGCGGCCTATGTTATGAGCCGAAGGGCCAATCCTACAGCGCAAAAAGCGCAGCGTCATGCGTGCTCTCTGCGCTTTATAGAACTAGCCGGCAGAGGAGCACGCACAGAGAAACGGCGAATACCGGCTGGTCCTATCAACTGCAGAAAGCACGCCATGACGTTGTGCCTCTTTCGCTGTTTGATTGGCCCTTCGGCTCATAACATCGGCCGCGCTCGGACCTAAGCTGAAACTAAGTATAACGCGTTAACGTAAACTGTGCAGAGAACTTGCTGCGTCACGAGCGCCGATGGTAGAAACAGCCTCAAAGTCCGCGAGACGGGGGGCACGAATGCCGGACGGAAGTCGCAACCCGAAACCCATGGGCCGCTCGACCAACGCTCGACCATGAGGAATAGTGGAGAGGAGGATTTTCACGAGGGGAGACGGATTTTGTAGAGGGCGAGAAGGTTTCGGCGGAACAATGAATGGGGCGCCGCCATCTTGAGTTGTCGTCACTTCCAGTATGGGCGAAAACATTGTTTTGCCGTCGCCACGCCAATAGAATACATTTAGGATATAAGCGTAACTGTCACCCATTCTCGTTTTTACTCCCCTCTTTTTTTACTATTTGCAGGTCGAAATGTTTTATTATTTTTTCGTCGCCCATACCGGATATGCCTATCAGGCGGCTGGGGACGAGTACAGCAGTACGTGCAGTACGTGCACGGTGGCAGCGGAATGATGGAGCCTTTCGGATGCCAGTCGAACGAACGTTATCTGATTCCTCGCGCCGCGCGTTTAGCCCTGCCGTATCCTCACCTAAATAGTCTATCTTACACCGTGGATATGGGCTAGTTACACATTGTGATGGTTTGCTGCGCTGTATAGATGCAAGAAAAACAAAACAACATACATGGATGGCACAGACTAACAACTGTGAAATGTCTTTCTCACCTTGCTCCCCCCACACCGCCACAAAGCCACAATAATTTTTCAATATACGGTGTGGGAGGAGAAAAATGAGAAAGAAATTACACAGTTGTTAGTCTGCGCCATTCATGTATGTTGTTTTTCTTTATCCTTTTGGGGGATCGGTGGCCGAGTGGGCTAGCGCACAGCGCACACTTGCTTGGAGCACGTGGAGCGAAAGCTCGCGCTGCAGAACCCAGGGATCCTGGGCCCTGCCCGTTTCGATCTGGATGAGCATCGTACCGGCGTGCGGTCGTGTGTATCACTAGTGCGTGGTGCACGTTAAAGACCCCAGGCTAGCGGTTGTACCGCACTGGCTAAATTGCTCACTTACTGCTGAGACACCAGACGCCCACTGAGGCAGACTAACTTCCGGCTTAAAATGCTCTTCCGTGCTTCCAGCGGGAACGTTAGAGCGGTGATGTTGCCAACTTGTTATTCGCAGCATCTGAATTTCAACTTCCGCTGTCTCGGCCATTTTAATGGCGGCTTGGAATATTGCGAATATTGCCTAGTGTTCGTGCGTGGACGCTTGCTCTAATTTTTCAGCCTCGATTTCTTTTCTTTTTCTTATTTTTGGTGACAGTATAGAAATCCTTTTTTGTCTGGCCAGCACGCATTGGCAATGCAAGCGTGACGTTTTGCATTGCTAAAAAAGGTAGTTAAGTTAAATTACTGAGTATCGACGTCAAAAGAAAATGGAGTAGAGTAGAAATTAAGCATTTGTAGTATTAATTGAGTAAACTACTTACTGTAAAAAAGTAGCGAGTTACTTTGAAGTCACTTTCGAAGTAACTTTGTTCTTAGCCTCCAGTTAGCACTACTGTTACTACTGCTTCAACTTGTCCTTTTTCTACTATACACTCTAAAAAAAAGTCCGTGCGTCTACTTTCCCGCACAACACTCAGAGAGCCAATCACCGCAACTTACGGAGGCAGCTCAGCGAATGATGATGCCGAAACATATTTTAGACCGAGAAACGCAGTCTGAGTTGTGACTTTAAGCAATGCAAAACGTCACGCTTGCATTGCTTAATGTCACAACTCAGGCTGCGTTTTTTGTCTAAACATATATGTTTCGGCATCGTCATTCGCTGAGCTGCCTCCGCAAGTCCGGCGATTGGCCCTCCGATTGTTGTGCGGGAAAGTAGACACACAGGCTTTTTTTAGAGTGTACCTCAAAAAGCGGAGGGGTTGTGTGCTCTGTGAGGAAACTTTTAAAGTTGGCGGGCCACAACTACGACGACAGTACAACAGTGAGCCCACGTCCGTATTCCTGTAAATGAAGCTTGCTCCGTTTTGAAAAATGACTATGCAGCTTTACCCGTTTTACCTTCTTAACAGCGCGTCCCTAATCTTTGCGTGAGTGTCTGTACCGCCCC